>JAPPVO010000017.1:98930940-98953440 GCA_030407325.1 Camellia japonica | reverse complement strand
TTTGTACCATTTTTTTAATAACAGTAGATAACAAAATGGCATTTCATTTTCAGATCACCTGGCAACCTTGGGCTCCACTGCCGGCTGAGATTTGGGAGCGATTTGTGGGCGCTGTGGAGACCGCCCGGTTTAGGATTCTCTTGGAGGGCCCGGTCTGCCGAGCTTGGTACCTAGGCGAGCGCTTCCTGCGCCAGACGCTGGGTTTATCGGAGCAGATAGTTCCAGCTCCACCCCCTGAGTACATAAGGGACACCGAGAGATACACTCTCGAGCAGATGGCTGAGTACACAGTCGGCTGGGATGCGATACGTCACAGAGGCATAGGTGACTACACAGAGTTCATCCGGACCTTCCTTATGCGGCCTTTGAGCAACGACCGCCGAGCTGAGAGAGAGAGATCTGCGGTGCCGACAGCCAGGGCAGGCGCAGGGGCAGGGACATCGAGGAGGGCTCGGGTCTGTGGCGGGAGTGGAGCCCGGAGAGGGCGGGGGGCTAGTTGGCCAGCACTGCCCGCGACGATGACGTGTAGAGGGCAGGGTGGGGCGACTTACCAGATCCCCTTTGCTCCTCCCCCGGCTGATCACGAGTTGGTTGGTTTCTACGACTTGCCTCCGGTATGTATTACTGCATTTTGTACAGTCGTTTCATTTCATTTTGTCTGATATTCCGCAGAATACTGATGCTTCTAATCATTTTTGCAGGCTTCCTCTGAGTACACCCGGCAGTCACTGGAGTTGAATGCTTCTATGATGGGGATGCTCCAGCAGAGCCTTGACCTTCTATCCATTTATGGCATTCCGGTATGTTCTTCTGACCACGGTCTCGAAACATACATAAACTGCTTCACATACTCTGATGCGCAGTACAACATCTGATACACTGCCCTCGCGGCATCTGATACACTGTACTCATACACTGCATTCTGCATTGATAAACTGCTCACAGTATTCACACACTGTACTCTCATACACTGCATTCTGCACTGATACACTGTTCACAGTATTCACACACCGTACTCATACACTGCATTCTGCACTGATACACTGGTCATAGTATTCTGATGCATTTGCCTTTTGTACTTTTCAGCATCCCTTCCAGATTCCTCCTGTAGGTGGTGCTCCGGCCGGGCCTTCCGTTCCTGTTCGAGGGAGAGATGACGAGGGCCGAGTATACCCCCGCACCAAGGCGGGGCGCACTCACGTTGGGAGTAGCTCTCGGGCGCCAGTTCCAGATGACGACGAGTCCGAGGTGGAGGCAGAGTCGGAGGTAGAGTCATCGGAGGAGGAGACCGGAGATGGCTCAGACTCGGGCTCAGATGACAGTGCTGATGATGCTCCTGGACCTTCGTCCAGGAAGAGGACTAGGATGGACCCTCAGGCCTGAGGCCACTTGACATTGATACAGATTTTTGCTGTTTGTTTTCTTCTTTTTGTTTTGTACTTTTTCCCCTTTTTGCTGGTAGTTAGAGTACCTTGTACTGCCGCAGGTAGATTTTTGTTTCCAAAACCATGTACTTTGAAAAAGATGAATGAAATGAAACAAACCCCTTTTTTGTCTGAAAAAATGTCACATTTGTACATTTCATATATTGCATCGCATCACATCATATTACACCTCATTGTAAATGAAATTGATCTTTTGTCTGAAAATTGAACACTTGCATTATAATAACCAGAAAACGAATCAGCCAACAGCAAGATAACCCATACAAACCACTGCTTAACCTGAACACACAACCCATACTCTGCTGAAGATTAATCTATATACAGCCCGTATCACAGCACTCGGTTCATTCTGCACACGGCAACCCCCGAACAAACAGCCCAATCTGACCAGACGAAATACAAAGGTGAAACCGGCTGAAGTTGAAACACACTCAGATGCTCCAAATTTTCCCTTTCTTCTTTTGCTTCACATAAATATAGAGAATGGCACAGCACTCTGAGCATAAACGATTTTTGAAATTGAAAAAAGGGTTTCAACCAGGGTATCGAGCCTACGACTGAACACAGCGGAAAAAGACTCAAACAAAAGGCACACGACCTAATCACAACGAGACACGCTTGGAAAAGACTCAAAACAAAAGTTGAGGTGAACAAAACAAAAGACACGACACACGGACGTGTTTACAAAAACGAGAGACCTCAGATCTCGAGGAGCCAGTTCCTCCGGGTATGATTCCCACCCTTTCTTATTTGTGATTCTCACGACACTCGGCCCTCAGGCTCAGTTTTTCTCTCAAAAACCTTTTCCTCGCTTTTCTCTCGACTTACACCTCTCTATTCTTTATTCTCTCATTTTCTATCCCTCCCCAGGGTGATTGATGGATGAATAGGAGGTTGTGGGTTCACGCCCAACATTATTGGCTCGCGGCTTATTCTTCCGGTGACGTTCAGTCAGTGTCCCAGGTAAGGGAACAGAGTATCTTGATCCATTCTGATTCGTGCTCCATACTTGGTTCAATACCTCGTTGCTCGGAGGTTGTTGAGGGCTTTCAGCCCTTTACAGACAGCTTCGGTTGTGCCTTCTTCTGGCGAATAGAGTGCCCTTCTGACAAGTATGTTGATAAAAAGGGGGGAAAATACAGAACACCTGACTCAACTGTGCCCCTAGCTCATCATTTTGACCATTTTTTGTTTTGGTTTTCTACTAAAACAGTTTTGACAAATATGAGAGTTAGATTAACATACTTGTTCGATTTTTGATTTGAAAATCATGCGAGTTAGGCTATGAGCACTGAAAATTTTCCCCCTTTTTTTGGTCCAAGACAATGGTCCAGTTTTGGAAAAGATTGAAATAGTTTTTGAGAAAATAGTCAACCTCAGTAAAAATTTTCAAAAACTATTTTTGCAAACGGCCACTGCTCAACGAGCATAGAACTTACTCTCGAGATGCGCAACCCCGGATCGGAGGCAATGGAAAATTGCCCCTTGCTTGAAAAGAGCCGCACAACAACGGAAAGTTGCCCTTGGTTTGAATGGCGACTCGTGACAACTTACGGCAACGGAAAGTTGCCCCTTGTTTGGATGATGCCGCAGCATTTTGCAAACAGTCCTCATCAGTGATAATCTAACTCTCGGACACGGAGAAGACGAAGACGGTCAGAACCAATATATGGACACAGTCACTTCGGAAGTGTTGGTGGCTGGACTTCAGGATGAAGTTGCCTACGTATCCCAGACATGGGAATCAAGCCTTACGTAGTTCCGGTGTCACAACCGAACTATCGGATTCAGAGAAGGCAAGGGTGATCAAAACCATTACATGGACAGAGACGCTATGAAAGCGTTGGGGGCTGGACTTCAGGATGAAGTTGCCTACGTATCCCAAACATGGGAATCAAGCCTTATGTAGTTCCGGTGAAGGTACACTCGGGTATTTTAACCTTCACTTTTTAGGCTCTAACTTTAGCCAAGGCACCCGATGCGGGTTTTCGACCTTGCGAGCTTCTTTTCCCTTTTTTTTCTTTTTTCTTTCTTCTTCTTTTTCTTTTTCTTTGTATTGTATTTTTTTTGCATCTTTTTTGTATTTCTTTTTTTTCTTTTCTTTTGTATATATATATTTTTTTCTTGCTCTAACTTTTGCCTGGGTCGCCCTTCCGGGTTTTCGGCCCAGTGAGCCTCTCAAAGGGTAAAAGTGTAACAAGTCTATGCCAAATGGTTTTGAGATTGAAGCCCTCTGTATCTAGGAGAATGGTTGTTGTATTCGGCTCTTCGAGCATGTCCGACATTTTGCTGCCCCTAGTTCGAAGGGTGCTTCTGATCTTGCCACACAGGTCTCACATGGCGGTTGACCATTGAACGTTCTGAATGGGTTCAAGGTTCGAAAACAAACGGATTGAGTCTTGAGGCTGAGAGCGATCCTAGGCTGCACAATCTCAAGAGCAATTCCACACAGGTCTTCACAGGACCGCGTAAAACATTTTGTTTTTGAAAGTTTTTACGAAAGCGACACATCGCTCGCGCTGAAGATAGTGTGGAACCAATCTGGATCAAACCAGGGTCCTTCTCAGTACTCACGCTAACAAGCATGATTTCATTCATTAAAAGACTTAGCACGCCTATCTTTCTCTCAAATTGATCAAAGTTTTGCAAAACCCGAGGAATTCCTTCCTCTTCGTTTTCATCACCACAGTGTTCAAAAAGGTTTTGGAAAAAACTTAGGTCATTACAATGATTTTCAGGGCACAAGAGAACAGGTGGAATGTACTGTCGTTCCATTCAAATCCTCTGGCACAACCAACCCAAAATAGCAATAAGCATGGAAACATAATAGTCGCAGTTGTTTCATTCAGATTTCCTGTTTGTAACTGGCTCCACAGCAGAGACAGACTCAAAAAGAAAGCAAAAAGGAGTAATTACAAAACAAAACGGTGTTCGAGGCAACAACCCCGGAATCACCTGACATTCTATACAGGGGGACTGACTCGCTACAACAAGACAGACCCTTAAGCAAAAAGGACTGACTCAAGACAATGAGATAGACTCAAAACAAAATAAAAGACTAACTCGACACCCAAGCCAGAATTTACAAAACTAGTATTCGCAGATGCTCAAAAATGCGTGCTAGACGCCACATCCAAAAATACACCAAGCGCCGCCCGCAGGTGGTTCACTTCCTGATTACATACTCGCAGTATCAGTATCTTCAAAATCCAATAGCTGGGTAGTAACGGACTTGGCTGAGGTGGGCGGGAGGATAACCTCGTTGTCGATCAAATCTTGCACCTCATGACGGAGGCGAAAACAATTATCGGTAGCATGACCAGTTTGCTGGTGGTACGCGCAGTACAAAGCAACGTCATGTGTGAGAGGGAGATTCTTCGGGAGAGGCCGAGGCTCCAAGGGTTTAAGGTGCCCTCTTTCGGCCAGGATCTAGAGTGCCTTGGACAGAGGCATGTAGAGAGCGTGAAAGACCCTGCGCCCTCGGGGCAGGTACTTTGAAGGCTGAGAATTCTTGCTAGACGCACTAGCGAAAGGGTCGGCAGGCACTGCCTTGACTTTCTGATCTTTCCCAAACACCTGTTGCTTACTCATCCCCCCGGCTTTCAAAGCCTCGACTGGCCACAGCAGTTGTTCAATGGGATCGACATCTGCCTTCATTTTGTCCTTACCTCTGGCCTCAGCCTGATCGAGGGTTTGGGTTGATGTTGATACATCATTGCCATAGCCGGAGGCTACCTCGGGTTGGCTAAGTTCAATCACAATCCGTCCCAATAGCGGGGGCTCCTGTGGTACAAAACTCCCGGCATATGGTGCAGCTGGTGGCGAAGCTGACATTCTGTAGACGAGATCCGCCACGGACCTCTGGAGGTCACCTATCATCCCCATCAATTCGAATGTGGTGGGCTCATGAGCCTGATACAACTGTGGGGTCCAGACCGGGTGCGCAGCAGGCGACCTGGGTGGATGCGGTACATCAACATTGGTCTCACTTTGCAGAGTGATTCCTTGATCTAATGCGGCTGTCATAACCACAATCTCTTCCGAATTCTGCGTCATCATAGGTCTTGCCTCAACAAGGGGGAACACCGGCTATTCTGGATCAACTCTCTGAACTGAAAGGAAAAACAAGCAGCATTTCAGCCCAAACGGAACAAACACAGGTGTAGCCGAACGACTGTACTCTACTACTGATCACTGTTCCCCAGAATCACTGCCCCCAAAACACTGAATCGGATATCCACAGCTATAACTGATTCTCACAAATACCGATATTGGTGCCCTCAGGCCTGATACTCAAACTTGCAAACTAATATGTGCGTTCTTGTAGAGATACACTCTAAAAGCACATAGCAAGTAAAAGAGAGCCAAAACACCCCTATGTTGGGATAGGGTTTCCCTGTCCTATTTTGTTAGGAGCTAGGATTTTACTACGCACGCAGCGGTTTCAAACAACCTATATCGGGTAAGCAACCTGTCCTAGTTTGGAATGGTCACTATAGATCTCGACATGCACTAGGTCGAATGGTCAAAAAGGGTGCCCCGGTAAAACCGGGGTTTGTGTTCCCATACTGGCAGAGCCCGCAACCAGTCAGCCTTATGGCCATGCCTTGACAAGACAAGCCTCCGGCAAACCGTTCAGGAATAGCAGATGGCCAACACGGTGTCCTAGGCGCACCAATGCACATGCAATGCAAAGAAACACATAAGTGAAATCAAAACAAGATATCACGAGTTCGAGTCAAGCTCTCTAAACTCCCCAGCAGAGTCGCCAGAAACTGTGGACGCGCCCCGAGGGAGGGGGACTTATGCATGCCACAGTTCGGACTCGTTTTTGTCACGGTTCTTAATCTGAACCAAAGAGTCCAAATTTGGCAAATCGTTTTGAGAAAACAGATTTTGAAAGAAGTGCCAAACATGGACTGCTTTGCCAGATACAGAGTCGCCACCTAAATATTTTTTATGGGGAAATTTAGGAAACCCTGACTCGGTGCCAAAGGCCACGTGTCCGTCATCACCAAAGTTGCCTCAGCTCGGGAACTTGGGTACGATTTGGGGAAGGTCAGCTATGAGCACCCCCTCTCGCCCGATCCGAAGATCGGCCTCTACTAACCATGATATCCTCTTTTGAAAATGTTATGTGTTCTTATTCCAGTTAATTAGCTAGAATTACTATGTGATGCGCACAACACAAAAGTATAGACTAGATCGCCTAACTTGGAACAAAACATTGCATATCCGTTTGTTTGGAAAACGCTTTGGAATTCGCTACTCGCAAGTAGGCTAAAATACGGATTTCAATGAGTTGTTCCAACTCAAACAATCCAACCTTCACCCACAGGCATTCAGGCAGTTTATATCACATAAGCATCTAGCCATATGGTAAGCATGCTGTCATGTTAACATTCACACTCGTGCGAGATGCTAAAGCATAAAATACTTACAATGTACTCCGAGCCAAAACAAAGAACATGTTAGTAACCATGCATGATCCAAGTCCATGTTAAGATGGCTAATGCAACGCATACAGAATGTCACTAGAATAGGCTCGGATAATCCTAGGATGGCATGTGGGATGCAACAAGTAGCATGTATTCAAGTTAGATTTGGAATACTATGTTGTTAGCATGATGCGCCGAGCCCGGTTCATGCAGTACTGATGAATGATGCACGCATGCATAGCATGAGGTATGCTAAATTAAACATGTCCTAATACTAACCATCGAAAGTAGGTAAGTAAAAAGGAGAAAGAAGTGGGGGTTGGAAGGCATGCACACACGCACCCACACTTATTACAATTTGCCCTCGCTCGAGGGACCGAAGAATAATACACTTAATTAACCTACGAGCTAATTAAATATTACAGACAAATTAAACTAGCTAAGCAAATTAACTAATCTAATAAAATAGTAAAAAGTAGCCTCGGGAAGAGGATCCAATGCACATGCGTCGGTTTCGCTCGGAAGCCCACTGTCATGCGCAAGCTGCCTCTGTTTTCCCTGCTCTGCTCCTCTGAAGACTGCCAAAGTCTCAGGGTTGCTTCTTTGAGTTCTGTGGGACACCACCGGCTGAGGGGGAACACCACCAGCTGGGAAAAATGATCACCAGCCACAAATTGATCCATCGGCCAACAATGGATGGCCGGTCGGCACTGTAGATGGCCGGCCGGCCAAATCTTCCTGCAGAAACTGGTTTGACAGCAACAGAGGGCAAAACTTGGCATGGCAATGCATTTCAAGCAATGTATGCACCAACCACATCCCTTATCATATTTATGACTCAAAGGGATATATGGTCCTCGATTCTCGGACCACCAATCGCGCATTTCCATGCATGATGGTCCAAAGAATCAAGTGTGCATTTTGATATGGAATGCAATGCACATAATCAAACAAAGGGGCTCAACCTCTATCACAAACAATTCAAGAGGCAAAGCATGCATGCTAATGCAATGCAATCCTAAGCATGTGAACTAACATGCAACATGGCAATGCAATGTGTACATGCAAGTATGCAAGCAAACATACAAGGTGAGCATGCAAACAAGCAAAGGGGATGGACTTAAACTAATTTAGGCAGCCCTCAAACAAGCCTAAAACAGTGGCCAATGCTATGAAAATGAGGGCACAATGACATGCAAACATGCATGCAAACAAGGACCAATTGCTAAGCATAAAGGAACAACTTCTAAGCACACTTAAAAGGAGGTAAACATGGACAATTAGCATGCAATGTAAGCTCTGAAAAGTATGTCAAAGATGATGCCAAATCAAGCAAACATGACAAGCATAGCATGTAATTGGTCCAAGTACTTAAAGCATGATCATATGACACATGAAGCAAATGACCAAGATGGATCAAAACAGTCCCGAACCATGTTAAGGCAAGCCCCAAAAACCACTTAGATGGCATCTAAATGATCTACTCATGGAGGCATGCACAAATGCTTAAACATGGAGCATACAACACAACCTCTTAAAGCATCAAAGGAGTGATAAAATGCAAGCATGTAAACATATTACAAGGACTGAAATGACATGGTAAGTGGTTCCAAACCACTGAAATGATGCAAGTAAAGCATGCTACACACTCACACACCTAAGGCTAACAAGCCAAAATGCAAGGTGGCTATACTACGCATGTGATGGTCGACCAAAACAACCAAAAACAGAGCTTAAGCATGCTAAAACAAACACAAAAGCTTCACAAAGCTTGGCCAAAATCATTCTAGAATAAGGGTCAAAACCTAAAGCATGTTAAGGCCTAAACATGGCATTACAAGGCATGTATGCTAAGCAAGCATGGTGTACCAAAACCAACATACAACAATGCTATATTATGACAATATAAGCACAAAAATCAGTTAAGGCATGATCAACATGAACTTAAACTAGATGCTCCCTCAAGAGGCAATAATGGCCCTTTTCAAGGACAACGAGGAGAGGGGGTGGCCCTCTCCTTCTTGGGACCTCAAGGCACCATCCTCACCTCTGAAATCCCTCAAGATTTTAGTGGTGAGGAGGCCCAAACACAATGGTCCCGGAGCTCACCAAAAATGCACAAAAAAAGGAGCCTAACAAGGCTTAAGAGGGGTCAAACAACCCCAAAGCTTAAAACACCCTTAACCAACTATATAGAGTAAGCAAAAACAGAACTTTTCTATGTTATATGTTAAGCTCAAAAACAGTTGTAAGGTAGGCAAAAATACAATGCAAAAATGGGTAAAAAGGGACAAAAGTCTTACCCTTGTAGACCCTCTTCAAAAATGGAAGACCAGCAGGTTCTTTGAGCTCAAACCAGCTCCAAAACTCCAAACACAAGCCTCAAGGACCTCAGCTCCAAGGGAAGGTGTAAGTCTAGGTGTTTGTGTGCAAATATAAGGCTAAAACACCTTAAAGGCAAAAAGAGAGAGAGAAATAGATATAGGATAGATACAATTATGCTAACCCAAAAAACCAGAGCTCTCCTCTGAAATTTTGTAACCCTAAAAGAGGGAGAGGAAGTCTCCTCTTATAGAGCTCAATCTTGTAAGCTTACAAGACAAGCTAACTAAGAGGGAGATCCCTTCATACACGTGTATGGAGGGGAGCCAAATGCATGCCAGCTGCACAAAAATATCTGCAAAAGCAGATGCACAGTAGTCGGCCGGCCAAAAATGCAATTGACCAAAAAAAGATAGCCGGCCGGCCATCTATAGTGCCGGCCGGCCAAATATTTGGCCGGTGGCAACAAAACACAGCCGATGGCCTCAAGCCATGGCCGGTGACGGGTGGGGATGGTCAACAAGCCCTACCCTGCCCCTCAAAGGCAAAACACAAGTGTTTGGTGCAAAACCAGACACAAAACAGTCGAGTCGAGAGATCCTGAGGCAAGGCGCGTAGCCGAGACCTCCGGGAACTCAAGACGAACACAAACATGGATGATCACCGAGTGTTCAAAGGGTGACGTCCAAGTCTTGAGGACGGTCAAAAATGGGGTGTCTACACATCCCTTTGGACTTGAGAATTGAATGAGTAGGTGATTTAGAAAACCTTAAATGACGAGCTTAAGTTAAACTAAAATCATTAAGCCACAGTTACTTAGAAAATACTCTTTGTTAGAGGCTATGCAAGGCTTGTTTGAGTTAAACTTGGCCTCTTAAGCTAACGAAATAATTAGTGGCGCAAGAAATAATTAGGGAAGGATGGAGAAGGACGGTCAATGTTAGGGAAAAACTTTCTTTTTTTTTTTTTTTTTTGGATGAATAGGGAAAAACTTTCTTCTATAGGGCTAGAAGAGAAAGTTAGCAAAAGAAAGAGATTTAGGAAGAAAATCAAAGGGAAGTCAAATTCATCCTTTTGGATTTGAGAATTGAACACATAGGTGATTTAGAAAACCATAAATAAGGTGCTTAATATCGTTAAGCTACAAGTACTCAGAAAATTCTCTTTCTTTGACGCTAGGCCGGGTTATTTTGAGATAAACTGGGCCACATAAGCTAATGAAACAATTAGTTGCCTCAACTAATTAGTTCCTGTAACAAAATCGAGAAGGATGGCAAAGGACAGACAAAGTTAGAAAGAAACTTTCTTCTTGATAGCTAGAAGAGAAAGTTAGAGAAATAGGAAGCCAATCAAAGGAAATTCAATTTCCATCTATTGGACTGGAGAATTGACGACTTAAGTGATTTAGAAAACCATAAATGAGGTGCTTAAGTTAAACTAATATCGTTAAGCTACAATTACTTAGAAAAATCACTTTCTCAGAGGCTAAGCAAGGTTAGTGTGAGTTAAACTTGGCCACTTGAGCTAATGAAACAATTAGTGGCCTAAGCTAATAATTAGTTCCTAGAACAATATGGAGAAGGATGGAGAAGGACAGACAAAGTTAGAGGAAATGTTCCTTTTTGAGAGCTAGAATAAAAAGTGAGAGAAAAGCAAGAGAAATAGGAAGAAAATCGAAGGGAATTCAAATTCATCCTTTTGGACTTGAGAATTGAAGACTTAGGTGATTTCGAAAACCTTAAATGAGGTGCTTAAGTTAAAGTAATATCGTCAAGCTAATATTACTTAGAAAATTCTCTTTCTTACAGGCTAAACAAGGTGAGTTTGATTTAAACTTGGCCACTTAAGCTAATGAAACAATTGGTGGCCTAAGCTAATTAGTTCCTAGAACAAAGTACAGAGAGATGGAGAAGGACGAAGAAAGTTAGAGTTAAACTTTCATCTTGAGAGCTAAAATAGAAAGTTCGGGAAAGAAAGTGAAATAGGAAGAAAATTAAAGGTAATTCAGATTCATCCTTTTGGACTGGAGAATTGAACACTTAGGTGATTTAGAAAACCTTAAATGGGGTGCTTAATATAAACTAATATCGTTGAGCTACAACTACTTAGAAAATTCTGTTTTCTTAGAGGCTAAGCTGTAGACACCCCATTTTTGACCGTCCTCAAGACTTGGACGTCACCGTTGGAACACTCGGTGATTATCCATGTTTGTGTTCGTTTGGAGTTCCCGAAGTTCTCGGCTGCGCGCGCCTTGCCTCAGGATCTCCGAACTTGACCATTTTGTGTTTGGTTTTGCACCAAACACTTGTGTTTTGCCTTGGAGGGGCAGGGAATGCCTTGAGAGGCATCCCCACACACCACCGGCAGTGGCTAGAGGCCACCGGCTGGTTGGTGTTGCCACCGGCACTATATTGTGCCGGTCGGCACTATTTTGTGCCGGTCGGCACTCTTTTTGGCAAATGACCATTTTGCCCTGCCGACTGCTGTACAGCTGCTTTATCAGATATTTTTAGACAGCTGTATCACTTTTTGCTCCCCTCCATACACGTGTGTGGAGGGATGAGCCTTTAGGCTTGCTTAACTTGTAAGTTTTGTGCCTATAGAAGAGAAGCCTCTTCTCTTGACTCAAGGGTTGAAGTTCTTGAGAGACTTAGCCATTTTTAGAGAGAACCAAGCTCTGGTTTCTAGGGTTAGAATAGATACATATCCTATCTCTCTCTTTCTCTTTTGTATTCTAGGTGTTTTGGTTCACATTATTGCACTAAAACACCTAGTCGTCCACCTTTCCTTAGTGTCCTAAAAAATTAGAGCTTATTCTTGAAGTTTTTGGCTGGTTTGAAGCTCAAGGAAGCAACAACATCAACCTTTGTGAAGGTGGTCATCAAGGGTAAGAAACTAGCTTTTTTTTCCCATTTTTGCACTCCATTTTTACCTAGTTTAGGACTGTTTTTGTGCTTAGTCTTTAACACATAAAAGTTCTGTTTTTTAAGCCTCTTTATTGTTTATTAAGAGTGCTTGGTGGTTTGGGCAAGTTTGACCACCCTTAGGCCTTGAAAAGGCCCTTTTTTGTGCTATTTTGTGAGAGATCCGAGACTTTGGTGTTAGGATCTCTTCACCACTGAAATCTTGAGGGATTTCAGTGGTGAAGATGATGCCTTAGAGTCTCAAGAAGGAGAGGACCACCCCCTCTCCTTGATGTCCTTGAAAAGGACAAGATTTGGCTTCTTGAGGGAGCTTGTGCTTGAGTGTGTGTTGAGCATGTTTGGTTTGTTTTTCATGCTTATGTTGCCATGATATAACATGTTTCTAAGTTGGTTTAGGTCCCTTATGCATGCTTAGCATAGTTGCCTTGTAATGCCTCTTTGATGCCTTAACATGCCTA
Source organism: Camellia japonica (assembly GCA_030407325.1). Lineage (NCBI taxonomy): Eukaryota > Viridiplantae > Streptophyta > Magnoliopsida > Ericales > Theaceae > Camellia > Camellia japonica. The sequence continues at coordinate 98,940,853 of JAPPVO010000017.1, read as the reverse complement.
GCTTGTGTGCCTTAGTTTCTAGCATGCTTTAGGCTTAGATTCATGAAGATTTTGTGCTTATTTTGACATGTTCTAGCTCTGTCCATAGTCATTTGGGTTGATCTTGGCATGCATTATATAGCCCCTTTGCATTTTCGGCTTGCTAGCCTTTGAGCATGCATGTGTAGCATGTGTTGCTTACCTCATTTTGATGGTTTGGAACCATCTAGCATGTCATTTCAGTCCTTTGATGTGCTTGTTTGATTGCTTAGCATGCCTCTTTAATGCTTTAAGAGTATGTGTTAAATGCTCCATGTTTTGGCTTTAATGCATGCCTTTGAATTCATGTCATCTAGATGCCATCTAGGTGGTCCTTTAGGCTTAGTTTTATGTGTTAAAACTCTGTTTTTAAGTGGTTAAGTATTGCCATGTGTGGTTGTACTAAGTGTGGTTCAAAGCCTCATGGGCTTGCCTTAATGCTTGAGCCATTTGTATGCCTTGTTTGGCTTGCTTTGTTGTTGGTTTGGCACCATGTTTTGCATGAATTTCAGAGCTTTTCATGTATGCTAATAGTCCATGTTTGTGCCTCTTAGATGTGTTTAAGAGTTGCTTAATTGTGCTTAAGTGTTGGTGCCTTAACTTGTGCATGTGTGAATGTGTGTTTGGCCCTCTTGACTTAGCATTTTGGCCACTGATTTTAGGACTATTTGAGTTGCCTAATTCATGTATAAGACCATCCTTCCATTGGTTTGCGTGCTTACCTTGCATGCTTGCTTGAACCCTTTGCATGAACATATTGCATAGTCCATGTTGCATGCCTAGTTGACATGTTTAGGGTTGCATTTGTATTGTGCATGTTTGGCCTCTTGAAGTGAAGTATGATGGAGGTTGAGCACCCTTGTTTGCTTATTTGCATTGCATGCATTTGAAATCAAAGTTGCATTCTTGGTTCTTAGGGCCATCATGCATGGAAATGCGCGATTGGTGGTCCGGGAATCGAGGCACATGCCCCTTTGAGTCAATAACATGATAAGGGGTGTGTATAGGGCATAAATACCTTGAATCACATTGCCATGCATATTGTTGTCCTCTGCTGCTGTGGGTTGCAGGTTCTGCAGGTGTTAAGTGCCGGCCGGCACTATTTAGTGCCGACCGGCAGTCAATTGCCAGCCGATAACTTCATCTTGTGCCGGTGGCCTCCTCCTTCAGCCGGTGGTGCTTTACTCCAGCCGGTGGTACTCCCCAGTGCCCTGAGAGGTACTTCTGGGACTTTGGCAATTTCCTGAGGAAGAGAGCAGAGGAAACAGAGGCAATCCGTGCATGGCAGTGCGGTTCCGAGCCAGTCCCAAGCGCGTGTTGCATCCGGTCCTCATCCCGAGGCGGTTTACTGCTTTAATTAGATTAATTAATTTATTTGATTAATTTAGTGAAATTTGTAATATTTTAATTAGCTTGCGTAGTTAATTAATTTGTATATTCTTTTGGTCCCTCCGAGTGAGGGAATTTGTAATAAGTGTGTGTGAGTGGGGGTGTATGTCTTCCAATCCCCATTTCTTTCTTCCCTTTTATTTACCTGCTTATGATGGTAGATTAGGGGCACGTCTATTTTAGCATACCTTATGCAATGCATGCGTGCATCCATGCATTTGTCTAAACATGCACCGGGCTCGGTACATCATACAAACTGCATTGTATTTCAATTCCAAATTGAATACGTGCATCGAATGATTGCATTTCACATGCCATGTTTAGGATAGCCGAGCCTGTCTAAATTGCACTCTGTATGCGTCGCATTAGTCATCTTAACATGAGCTAGGACATGCATGTTTGCTAACTAGTTTATTATTTTGGCACGGAGTACGATGTAAGTTTTTTTCGCTTTAGCATATCGCATGCGTGTGAATGTTGCCATAACAGTATGATTCCCATGCGGCTAAATGCTTACGTGATATTACTGTTTGAATGCCTGTGGGTGGAGGTTGGATTGTCTGAGTTGGGAAAACTCATTGAAATCCGTGTTTTAGCCTACTTGCGAGTAGCAAATTCCAAAGCATTTTCAAAACAAACGGATATGCAATGTTTATTTCCAAATTAGGCAATCTAGTCTATACTTGTTTGCTGTGCGCATAACATAGTAATTCTAGGCTAATAATTGGGATAAGAGCATGTAATGTTTTCAAAAACGGATATCACGGTTAGTAGAGGCCGGTCTTCGAACCGGGCGAAAGGGGGTGCTCATAGCTGACCTTCCCCGATCGTACCCAAGCTCCCGAGCCAAGACATTTGGTGATGACGGACACGTGGCCTTCGGCACCGAGTCAGGGTTTCCTAAATTCCCCCATTAAAAAATATTTAGGTGGCGACTCTGTAATCTGGCAAAGCAGTCCATGTTTGGCACTACTTTTCAAAAATCTGTTTTTCTTCAAAACGATTTGCCAGAGTTGGACTCTTTGGTTCAGATTTAGAACCGCGACAAACAAACAAGAGAGTCCGAGCTGTAGCGAGGTCCCACGCGGGCGTTGTTACAGTTTCTGGCGACTCTGCTGGGGATTTTAGAGAGCTTGACTCGAACTCGTGATATCCTGTTTTGACTACACTTATGTGTTTCTTTGCATTGCATGTGCATTGGTGCGCCTAGGACACCGTGTTGGCCATCTGCTATTCCTGAGCGGTTTGCCGGAGGCTTGTCTTGTCAAGGCATGACCATAAGGCTGACCGGTTGCGGGCTCTGCCAGTATGGGAACACAAACCCCGGTTTCACCGGGGCACCCTTTTTTGACCATTCGACCTAGTGCATATCGAAATCCATAGTGACCATTCCAAACTAGGACAGGTTGCTTACCCGATATAGGTTGTCTGAAACCGCTGTGTGCGTAGTGAAACCCTAGCTCCTGACAAAATAGGACAGGGAAACCCTACCCCAACATAGGGGTGTATTGGTTCTCTTTTACATGTTATGTGTTTTTAGAGTGTATCTCTGCAGGGAACGCATATATCAGTTTGCAAGTTTGGGTATCCGGCCTGAGGGCACCAGTATCAGTGTTGTTGAGAATCAGTTGTGTCTGCGGGTATCAGTTCAGCTTTGAATAGTGATTCTGGGGAACAGTGATCAGTAGTAGAGTACAGTTATCCGGCTACATCCGTGCTTGATCTGTCTGGGGCTGAAATACTGTTTGTTTTCCGTTTCAGTTCAGAGATTCAGAGGGTCGATCCAGAACAGTTAGTGTCTTCTCCTTGCTGCGGCAGGACTTAGCATGACGCAGAATTCAGAAGAGATCGTGGTCATGACAGCCGCGCTGAGTCAAGAAATCACCCTACAGGATGAAACTACTGTTGACATGCCGCATCCGCCCAGATCGCCGGCTGCGCACCCAGTTTGGGCTCCCCAGCTATATCAGGCTCGCGAGCCCACTACATTTGAACTAATGGGGATGATAGGTGATCTTCAAAGGTCCGTGACGGATCTCGCCTATGGAATGTCAGTTTCACCACCAGCCGCACCATATGTCGGAGGCTTTGTACCCCAAGAACCCCCACTATTGGGGCGAATTGTAATTGAACTCAGCCAATCGGAGATGGCCTCCAGTTATGGCAACGACGCATCAAACCAAGTTCTGAATCAGGCCGAGGCCAGAGATAAAGGCAAGATGAAGGCAGATGCAACCCTATCGAACAACTGCTGTGGGCAGTAGAGGCTTTGAAAGCCAAGGAATGAACAAGCAACAGATATCCGCAGTTATGTCAAAAGCTGTGGAGGCTGCTTTCCCCACTCCGCCTGAGGGCAGTTCCAGTCAATCAGAGAATCGGGATAGGCCCCGTCATGCCAAAACGGTTATTCCCGCTCCCAGCCCTGCATCCGGAAAGGATCAGAAATCCAAGGCCGCACCCGCCGATCCGTTTGCTAGTGCATCTAGCAAGAGTGCTCAGGCCCCGAAGTATCTGCCCCGAGGGCACAGGGTCTTTCACCCTCTCTACATGCCTCTGTCTAGGGCACTTTTGATTTTGGCCAAAAAGGGGCATCTCAAACCCTTGGAGCCCCGACCCCTACCGAAGAATCTCCCGGCCGCACATGATGCTTCCCTGTACTGTGCGTACCACCAGCAGACAGGCCATGCCACTGACAATTGTTTTCGCCTCCGTCACGAGGTGCAGGATCTGATTGACAACGAGGTTATCCTCCCACCCACCTCGGCCAAGTCAGTCACTACAGAGTTCTTGGATTTTGAAGACACAGATACTGCGAGTATGTAATCAGAAGGTGAACCGCCTGCGGGCAATGCTCGGCGCATTTTTTGGATGTAGCGTTTGGCACGCATTTTTGGGCACCTGCTAAATGTTAATTTTTGTAAATTCTGACTTGGGTGTTGAGTCAGTCTTCTGTTTTGTCTTGAGCCTGTCTCATTGTTTTGAGACATTCCTTTTGCTTAAGGGTCTGTCTAATTGTAATGAGTCAGTCCCTCTTGTATAGAATACCATGGTGATTTCGGGGTTGTTGCCTCAAACACCGTTTTATCTTATAAAGTTGTTTTTGCTTTTTGAGTCTGTTTCTGTAGGGAGCCAGTTATGCCCACAAATCTGAATGAAACAGCCGTGGCTATCATGTGCCGTATTTGTTGCTATTTCGAGTTAGCCGTACCAAAGGATGTGAATGGAACGACAGTACATACCGCCTACTCTCTCGTGCCTTGAACATCGTTATGATGACCTAAGCTTTTCATAAAACCCTTTTCAAACACTGCGGTGATGAAAACGAATGGGAAGTAATTCCTCGGGTTTTTGTAAAATTTTGATCATTTTGAGAAAAAGGAACGCATGCTAAGCTTTTCATGAATGAAATCATGCTTGTCGGCGTGAGTACTGAGAAGGACCCTGGCCTAATCCAGACTGGTTCCACATTATCTTCAGCACGAGCGATTTGTCGCTTTCTTAAAAACTTTCAAAAACAAAATATTTTGTGCAGTCTCGCGAAGACTTGTGTGGAATCGCTCTTGAGATTGTGTAGCCTAGGATCGCTCTCGGCCTCAAGATTCGATTTATCTGTTGTAAACCAGAATCCGTTCAGAACATTCAACGGTGCCATGAAACGCCTGTGTGGCCCATTTTGAAGCAGCCCTCGAGCAAGAGGCCTCAAAGTCGGATCAGGGAGATCAGATCCCACCAAGCAAAGCTCGAGAAGCAACCGTGATGGATTCTTCCTACAAATCAACCCCGCAGTCACTCTCTTGGATACAGAGAAGCTTCAATCTCAAAACCATTTGGCATGGGCTTGCTACACTTTTTACCTTTGAGAGGCTCGCTGGGCCGAAAACCCGAAGGGCGGTCTAGGCAAAAGTTAGAGCAAAGAAAAGAAAAGACAAAAAGAAAGATACAAAAGAACAAAAGAAGAGAAAAAGAACAAACAATAAGCAAAAAAAAATGAAAATACAAAAGAAAAAGAAAAGAGAAGAAAAGAAAGAAAAAGAAAAAGAAAAATAGCTCGCAAGGTCGAAAACCCGCATTGGGCGCCTTGGCAAAAGTTAGAGCCTAAACAGTGAAGGTTAAAATACCCGAGTGTACCTTAACCGGAACTACGTAAGGCTTGATTCCCATGTTTGGGATACGTAGGCAACTTCATCCTGAAGTCCAGCCCCCAACGCTTCCATAGCGTCTCAGTCCATGTCATGGTTTTGATCACTTTTGCCTCCTCTGAATCCAACGTCTCGATTACAGCAACCTGGAACTACGTGATTAACTTCTTCTTGAAGTCCAACCACCAACACCTTCCAGGTGACTGTGTCCATATATTGATTCAAACCGTCTTCGTCTCCTCCGCGTCCGAGGGACCGATCATCGTCAACGAGGACTGGCTTACAGCATGCCGCGGCATCGTCCAAACAAGGGGCAACTTTCCGTTGCCATACATTGTTATAAGTTGCCGTCCAAACCAGGGGCAACTTTCCGTTGCCTTATCCCCCTTTAAGCCAGGGGCAATTTTCCATTGCCTGCGGTCCGAGGTTGCGCATCTCGAGGGTAAGTTCCACGCTCGTTAAGCATTGACTGTTTGCGAAAATAGTTTTTGAAAATTTTTACTGAAGTTGACTATTTTCTCGAAAACTATTTCATTTTTCAAATTGGACCATGTTTGGACCCAAAAGGAGAATTTTTAGTGCTCACTGCCTGATTCGCATGATTTTCAAATCAAAAATCGAATAAGTGTGTTAATCTGACTCTCATTTTGATCAAAACTGTTTTAGGAAGAAAACAAAAATGGTCAAAGTGACGAACTAGGGGCACAGTTGAGTCTGGTCTTCTGTCTTTCTCCCGTCAACATACTCGCCAGAGGGCACCCTATTCACCAGAAGAAATAGCCGTGAGCTAACAGTGTTGGGCGTGAACCCACAACCTCTCGTTTACCTATCAACCACACCTGGGGAGGGATGGAAAATGAGAGAATAAAGAATAGAGAGAAGTAAGTTGAGAGAAAAGTAAGCAAAGGGTTTTGAGAGAAAAACCGAGCCTGAGGGCCGAGTGATGTGAGTATCACAAATCAGAAAGGGTGGGAAATAATGTGCCCGGAAGAATTGGCTCCTCGAGATCTGAGATCTTTTTGTAAACATGTCTGTGTGTCGTGTCTTTTGATTGTCGGCCTCAATTCCGGCTTTGAGTCTTTTCTGAGTGTGTCTCGTTGTGTTTAGGTCGTGTGCCTTTTGTTTCTCTGTTTGAGTCTGTCTCGTTGTGTTCTGTGGTAGGCTCGATACCCTGGTTGAAAACCCTTCTTTGTTTCAAAAAAATCGTTTGTGCTCAGGATGCTGTGCCATTCTTTACATTCGTGCGAAGCAAGAGAAGAAAAGGAAATTTGGGACATCTGAGTGTGTTTCAACTTCAACCGTTTCAGTTTTCTGATCCGTCTTGTCAGATTGGGTTCAGGGTTTGCTGTGTGCAGAATGAGCCGAGAGCTGTGTTATGAGCTGTATGCAGATCAATCCCCAGTAGAGTATGGGCTGTTATTTGTTCAAGCAGTGGTTTGTATGAGTTGTTTACTGTTAGTTGGTTGGTTATCCGATTATCATAGTACAATTGCTCAATTTTCAGACAAACAAATCATTTTCACTTACATTTGAGGTGTAACGTGATGCAATGCAGTGCAAAGTATGAAATACGCAGGTATATACAAATGCAACATTCTTTTCAGAAAAAAGTTTGTTTCATATCATCTTTTCGAGTACATAAGTTTTGGAAACAAAAATCTGCCTGCGGCAGTACAAAGTACCCTAGCTACAAAAGAAAAAAAAAAGTACAAAAAGAACAAAAAGCAGTAAAAATCTGAAGTAGCATCAATAGTCTCGCGCCTAAGGATCCGTCCTCGCCCTTTTCCTGGGCAGAAGCCCAGGAGCATCACCAGGAGCATCGCGTCTGAGCCTGAGCCTGAGCTGTCTCCGGTCTCCTCCTCCGACGAACCCCGCCTCCGCCTCTGTCTCTGCCTCAGACTCATCATCCGGACCGGAGCCCGCGAGCTACTCCCAACATGAACGCGCCCCCTCTGGTGCGGGATATGCTCTGCCATCCCGAGTAGAAATGGGAGGTCCAGCTGGAGCGCCGCCCACCGGAGGAATCTGGAAGGGAGGCTGAAAAAGCATGAAGGTGAACATCAGAATACTGAATGCCGTGAGCAGTGAATCAGTGCAGAATGCAGTGTATGAGTACAGTGTATGTGAATGCCGTGAGCAGTGAATCAGTGCAGAATGCAGTGTATGAGTACAGTGTATGTGAATGCCGTGAGCAGTGAATCAGTGCAGAATACAGTGTACGAGTACAGTGTATGCGAATGCCGTGAGCAGTTTGTCAGTGCAGAATGCAGTGTATGAGTACAGTGTGTGAGTGCCGTGAGCAGTTTATCAGGTTTTGCGCAGTACATCAGATTGTATGAAATAGTCAGAGAAAACATACCGGAATGCTGTAAAGAGCCAAGATGTCGAAGGTCCGCTGCAGCATCCCCATCATGGAGGCATTCAACTCCACGGACTGCCGGGTGTACTCGGAGGACGCCTGCAAAAGTATCAGATGCATCAGTATTCTGTGGAATATCAAATAAACTGAAATGGAATGACAATGCAAGATACGAAATGAAGTGATGCATACCGGAGGCAAGTCGGGAATACCGGCCAACTCATGACCAGCCGGGGGAGGAGCAAAGGGGATCTGAAAGGTCTCCCCACCCTGCCCTCTGTATGTCAGCATAGTGGGCAGAGCAGGCCAACCGGCCCCCCGTCCTCTCTGAACCCCGCCTCTGCCGCGAACTCGAGCCCTCCTCGGCGCTCCTCCTCCTACTCCTGCTCCGACCGCTGGTGCCGCGGGTCTCTCTCTCTCGGCTCGGCGACCACCACTCAGCGGCCGCATGATGAAGGTCCGGACGTACTCTGAGTAATCGCCCTCGCCTCTGAAGCCGTCCACCTCCCAACCGATGGTGTAGTCCGCCATCTGCTCGGCGGTGAAACGCTCGGTGTCCCTCATATGCTCAGGAGGATGCACCGGGACTATCTGCTCAGGTAACCCTAAGGTCTGACGCAAGAAGCGCTCGCCTAGGTACCAAGCTCGACAGACCGGGCCCTCCAGCAAAATCCGGTAACGCGAGGTCTCAACGGCGCCGGCAAATCGATCCCGCACCATCGCTGGCAGAGGAGCCCACGGCTGCCAGGTGATCTGAATTGAAATACAGTTTGTTATCTACTGGTATTGCAAATATACAGTGGAAAAGTGAAGCTTAAATGAACTGCAAGTAAAACATACCTCGGCAGGAGTAATGGTGTCGAAGTAGCGACGAAAGAAGCTGAAAGTCTCTCGCGGCCTCCGGGTGCATCGCCCGTCGTAGCGGCGGGAGAACGGGATGACCAGGGGAGTCTCCGTCTCCGGCACTGGCTCCAGCCTGGGGAAGTAGGCATACACCCACAGCTACAAAACAGATGTCAGTATGACCATCAGATAAAGCAGAATACAGAGTGAAGCAGAAATAATAGAGCCGTGTGTTGTGTGTATTTTGCAGAGTGTGTGAACAGTGTACAGTCAATATAAAGCAGAGTATGTGTGTGCGCGTGTACAGTATACAGTCAGTGTGAGCAGTGTACAGTACAGAATACAGAAAGTATGTAGAGCAGAAATGTAAAGCAGAGAAGAAGACATACCTCCCAAGCCCGCCAGTAGCCCCCGAGCAACTGCCCGCTGCCACGGGAGACTGAGCTCATGTAGCCGTAGAGGGCGGCCAGAGCGGCACCGCCCCAGTCATATCGCAGGAGGTCCCGGACGTCTACTAGTGCGCTGAGAAGGCAGAGGGGCACTGTGTTCGCCCGATCGGCGAAGAGGGTCATCCCTAGCAAAAACATCAAAAAGCCGCGTGCGTACTGCTCTACAGCCGCCTCGGTCATCGGAGCCGTCGCCACCAACGCGGACTGCACTCTGAACTGCACCTCGAACCAGGAGTAGCGGACAAATCCTGGACGAGCAAGGGGTGGCGCCTCGCCAAGCAAGTAGATCTGAGCGGCGGTCCACTCGTCCATGGCGGTGTCGAAGGGGATCGGATCACCCCCTACCCCAATGCCGGTGAGCACCGAGAAATCGTAAGGGGTCATCGTCATGTCCCCAGCTGCAGAAAGATGAAATGAATCGGTGGTGTCCCACCATCTCTCTGCCAGGGCAGCTAGAAGAGGCCGACAGGCAGTAAGCCGGGTCAGACCCCTGCAAAAGGAACTGAAGCCCGTATCATCCACGATGCGTCGAACCGCCTCGGGAAGCTCCAAATACCACTCTCGAGCCGCGACATTCCCATACCCGCGGATGGCATGGGAATCTCCCTGTTTTCAAACGAATAGTTGCAAAGCAATATGAGATGTACAGTTCTGAGGAAACATGTTAAAGTCGATACAAATATGGCATGCGTGCAAGTTCATCAGATTCAAATAGA